>CM073921.1:2500-17500 GCA_037179545.1 Sesamia inferens | reverse complement strand
GGCTTTCGCCCAGGAGCTCGCGCCGTACAGGATGGTGGGCTCGACCACCGCGGTGTATATCGTCCTGATGATCTCCGGACACAAGCCCCAATCCACCCGAGCCATCGCCGACAGTTTCCTATACAGGTTAGTTGCCTTGCAACAAGCATATGAAATATGCTTGTTGAAGGTCAACTTACTGTCGACGATGACTCCGAGGATCTTGAGCTCGGTCACCATCGAGATGTCAACGCCACCCATCTGCACGACCGGAGTGTCATATTTAAGCTTCCGCGTGACGACCATCGCCAGAGTCTTCTCGGCGGAGAAGCGGAGCTTATTCATGACACCCCACTCGTGCACACAGGCTAAAGCGGCGTTGGCATCCCGCTGGATCCCGAGCGCCGTGTGCCCAGAGAACACCAGCACGATATCATCCGCAAACGCCTGCACGTACGCGCCCAGCGCATCCAGGTTGTCCAGCAGAGGGTCCAGCAGCATGTTCCAGAAGAGAGGCCCACCGATGGAGCCTTGGACACAGCCCTTGGTCTGGGGCTTCCGCATCGTCTTCCCCGCGTAGCGCACGACTACGCTCCGGTCCCTGAAGTAATCCTCGACAAGACGCCTAAGATTAACGGGAATACCTTTCTCTATCATTCTGCACTTTATAGCAGGCCACCATGCGTTGTCGAACGCCCCCTCGATGTCAAGAGAGACTATCAGGGCGGTCTCCTTCTTGTGGAGGATGCCTCTGACGTGTTGTATCAGGTCGTACAGCGCGTCCTCCGTGCTCCGCTGCGGTACGAAGCCGTATTGCCGCGCATTGGACTTGGGCAAGAAGTGCCAGCGGATTCGCCGGCACAGGATTTTCTCCAAAATCTTGCCCAGGATGGAAAGTAGTCCAATGGGGCGATACGACTTTGCGCGGGCATAGTCTGGACGCGCCGGCTTCCTTAGCACCACGACAGATGCCTCCTTCCACGGCGCTGGGAAGCACGCCAGGTCAAGACACCGGTTCAGGATGGCCAGGAATAGCTGGATATCCTGGTTAATTACCCGGCAGCATATATCGCTCGTAAAACCATCCGGACCCGGTGCCTTTTTAGGGTTGAAGCTGCGCAGAGTCCGGACCAACTCCCCCCTGGTAATCGGGGGGTCGTCGGTCTCTCCCGGTAGGCGCATGCTGACCAGATCCGCCCGACCTCTGATGACGGTGTGGACCTCAGAGTCCACAGACGCGTCATCATCGGCGAAGAATGTTCTGGCCAGCAGCGCGACCGATTGATCCGGGCTCTGCACAACTCCACCCTCCACGAGTAGCTGGTCCTCGGGACGACCTGACGCCCTTCTCAGCACCCGAAAGATACCGTCCCACATAGACTCCCTTTCTTGCATCGAGCAGAACTGCTTCCAGCTCGCAGTCTGGGCGTTGACCGCCCTCCGCTCGTACTCCGCCTTGGCACTCAGGTAGTCTTCCACAACATACTGTCTGCGACGCGGCGCGGCACAGCGGATCCTACGCCGCTTTGTGTTCACGTCGCGCCGCAGCCTTTCAAGCTCGTCGTTCCACCAAGGAAAGCCCTTCTTGGGTTGGGGTGGTCTGTGCGGGGGGATAGCCCTCCCGCACGCTTCGGATACGGACTCTATGTAGTCCGAGACCACCCCTTCAAGCTCGCCCCTCGTTTGGGCGTTGGATATCCGCTCCAGGGTGAGCCCTCGAGCGGATATCCCGCTTTGCATTTCCTCGGTGAGACGACCCCAATCAGCCTTCCGGGTGTTGAAGCGCCGACTCGTCCACCGGGTGTTACCCCCGGAGGGCACCTTGAGACCCAGAACCACACGTATCGCCCGATGATCAGAACTTGTCACGGAGTCGTCCACTTTCCACTCAAGGACGCTTCTCAACAGCCCCTGGGTGCAGACGGTAACATCGACATGACTCGTGTACCGCCTGCCCCCACGGACCGTATCGAAGGTGGGGACGACTCCTTCGTTCAATACGTGCAGCTCCATATCATCAAAGAACCCCCTCAGGGACTCCCCCCGAGAGTCCTCCTCGACGCTTCCCCACCACGGACTCCATGCATTCCAGTCTCCTCCCATGAGGATCCTGCCCGTGCCGACCCGGCCCATGAAGTCACGTATCTGCAGAAGGTACGGCTCGATATCCTCCGTGCCCTCAAGGTATACAGAGACAGCCGCCACGGTCCAATCGCCCGCCTTTAAAACGACAGCCACGATATTCTCGGTGATGATTAGAGGGTTCACAAGAACCTCCAAGTCATCCCGGAACACCATGACTGCCGCTTTGACGGGTTTGGTCCTAGCAGACTCCCTCTGCACCACCCTAACGCCACGGAAGCTACCGACCCGCCCCTCCGCGCCAACGTAAGGCTCCTGGACCAGGGCGACACCGACACCACCCCCATGGGCGGACAAGACTAACTCCTGAGTAGCAAGGCGGCCGCGCTGGAGGTTGGCCTGTAATGCTATAAAGCGATCCTTGCATTCACTATCCACTGCGGGGCCCTCAGCAATAGTTTATGGAGGAGCGCGCGATACCGTCCCACTTCTGCCTTATCGGACAGCCGCCGTCGAACGCGTTGTGTCCCGCCGTCTGCAGTCCGGCCCGGTCGCAGTTCACACAGACTGGGGCCTTCCCGTCCACGCGGGAGGGGCACTTCGCACGGTCGTGCTCCCCCCCGCAGTGGGCGCAAAGGTCCACCTTCTGTTTGCAGAATCTGCGGCCGTGGCCGTACCCCAGACACCGGGAACACTGCACCAACGGCGACTGGTCCTCGGCAGTCAGGCCCTGTATATCGATGTACAGGGTCTCCGCCTCAGTCAGCCTGCGCCACACCTGAGGGGAGACCTGCAACACCACATGGGCCTGGAGAGGGTTCCGCGCCCTCCTCCGATAAACTTCCTTGACCCGAAAGTGGGCCTCGTCCATGCCGAGCCACAACTTCCGATTCTGAGTCCTGAGAGCCTCAAGGATATCAGCCTCGGAGTTGTAGCTGAGCAGGTTTCGGATGACCACCCGCGGGTCTCGGTTTGCTGCGGGCTCTATGTTGAGGCCGTCCCGAGCTTTGAGCCGGCTCTGCGCCTTCTCTAGCTCCGGCCTGTTCCCACAGCAGATGACGATCTTACCATCCCTGACTTTCCTGACCCTGTCAACTTGTATTCCCGTTTTACGGGCGTCGAGGGCTTCTCTTACCTTCTCTATCACTCTCTCGCTAGTGTCCTTCGCCTCTTTTGAGGATATAATCAGGGCGTGATTCGGTCGGCAGGGGAGAGGGCGAGTCTTCGCCTTGGGGACCCTCAACGTCTCGGCGTACGTTGCCGCCGGGACCTTGAGGGTCTCCACGGCCTTTCCGGCCTCCCTAACGGTTTCCCCGTACTCCTTTACCCTCTCCCCGACCTCCCCGACCCTCGCCCCGATCACCTCCACTTTCGTTCCGGTCTCTTCCATTCTCTTACTTACTTCCTCCGTCATTCTTCCCGCACATTCCATCTTTTCAGCCATCCCGTCTACTTTCTTTCCAGTCACGTCAATACTCACCCTTACTTCCTTCATTTCTTCCATCAAGCCCTCTAATTTCTTGATGTTGCCGCAGAGCGCCCTGCCCGGGGGATACTCGTCGAACCGATCCATAACGTCAACGTGTATCATTTTTTTGATCGTTTCGGTGTTTGTGACGAGTTCCCCCATCCGCGTCACAATGTCCATTTCACCGATGCTCCGGGCCAACTTCTCTATCACTTTATCTTTTGCTGCGAGCTTCTCTCGCAGCTCCACCTCTTTTTCGGACCGCAACCGCTCCAGCTGGAGCTCCCGGGAGCGAAGCGTCTCGTCCACCTGGAGGACTGTTTCAAGCAGTCCCGAGAGACTGCCCAAAACGCCCTCCTTAATGGACGTCTTCAGGTTGCCCGAGAGCTCCAGCTGGGCCTTCGCGGCCCGATACAACCTATTGGCCCGGGCTGAGTGGCTCTCCGTTGGGCGGGCGCTATTCTGCGGCTGCGACTGGGCCACCGCGGCCTCGCGCGACCCGCCATCCTTGTTGTCCTTACGCTCTGTGTGCGTGACACTAACGTTTTTTACGTTCTTCCCAGTAATTTGCGACATCTTATAGGGCAGCACAACCAACGCAACAACAAGGGAAACAATCAAATAAATTTAAAATTATTACAATTAAAAAAAAAAAAAAAAAAAAAAAAAAAAAAAAATACAATTAAAACAATAAATACAATTAAAATAAAATAAATAATTAAAATTGTTAAAATTACGTCACCAAAAGGGTGGCGGTCAAAAGACAATACAATTTTAATTAAAATTTGTCCCAATAGGGGACGGTCCACAACACAACACACAAATAAAATTTTTGTTACTAATACAAATTAAGATTAAATATAAAATTAAAATTACAATTAAGAATTAAATATAAAATTGAATTTGAAAATTAAATTATTGTCAATAATACAAAATAAAATTAAAATATAAAATTAAAATTAAATTACAATTTGAATTTTTAAAATATAAAGTTAAATAATTAAAAGTTACTTCCCAATAGGGGACGGTGGACAACACACAGAAATAAGTCAACGGGTAAAAACTATATACAGTCAATATTAAAATTAAACTAAGATTAAAGTCAAGATTAAAATAAAATTATACAATTACAATTGATCATACAATTAAATTAGAAGTAAAATAAAATAAACAAATTAAAATTCTCCCAATAATGGGTAGTCAATACAATAAAACAGGATGAAACAAAATAAATACAATAATTGAATTAAAATTTAGACTTAAAAGAGATCTACGCCACCAAGAGGGGTGGCGGTCAAAAGGACTTAGTTTCTTGAAACTAGATTAAAATTAAATCTCACGTCCCCAAAAAGGGACGATCGACACAAACACAACACAACAAACACAACACAATCACTAACCTAACCTTTATATAATTAAACTATTTATGTCTGCTAAGTGAACAGTCTCGTACAACACTTTGAAAATAAAATTAAAATTAAAATTAACACTTATATTCCCAATAGGGGGACGAACACTATACACTCACAACAGACTAAAAAATTTTTTCCTAACTAACCTAGAATATATAAATTTAAAAGATTTAAGAGATACGGCCTGTTTGTCCCACAATTTAGCGCACACCGCACCAAGTGTGTGTGTGTGTGTGTGTGTGTATGTGGAGTCTCCCGGGGCCAGCTGGTTAGGCTCCTCCTCCCAACTCCGAAGAGCCCAAACACGGCTGGTCTGTGACCTCTGGGTCCGAAGATAGGTCGCGGGGGGTGTGAGGTAGGAGCGCGTCGGGGGGGGAGGGATTTCCTGGGGGCCAAGAGGTCGAGCTCCTTCTCCCGGTTTCAATGAGCCCAAACACGGGTAGCCTGCGACCTCTGGTTCCGCAGAAAATCCGCAAAGGGGTGGGGTAATATGAGGGGGGGGTCGGCGGGGTAAGTTAGGATAGGGTAGAAGGGTATCTAGGGCAAAGGGAAGTGTCGGGAAGGACTGTGAAGTGAGGCTGTAGAGTGAATAAATTGATAATTAATGTTTTGTATGTGAATGTTGTCTGTGAATGTGGTGTGATGCGTATTATATGTATAGAATGTGAGCGTGATGTTAGGTGTAAATACTAGCCCGACTCACTAAGTCCCGTCGACTTTGCTGATCAATTTTGAACCCTAGCGCCTTGGCACTAAGGTTGAATTTCCTATATTGAATTATATATATAATTGGCCAAATCGGTAATAAAGTAAGTAAATAAGGCTGAAGTGAGTCGAGCTACATACATATATAATAATAATAATAAAATTTTGTCAGCGCGGGTGCTGCACGGCACAGCGGGTGCTGTGTGGGAGTATGCCGCCGGGTGAAAATACTTCGCGAATTTACCCCGAGGTTTTCTCCCCGACGTCGTAGAGGGGTGGGACAAATTCCAACCGATGTGGAGTCTTATAAAAACAACCACCCTTTTTACTCCACTCCTCTAGGACCCCCCGTTCTGGAGATATTTTTATTATCTAGACGACGCCGAGGGCGTGGGAGTCGGGGTAAATTCGCGACCTAGATAATGGCTGTATCTCTTTAATGCGACAACCTATTTTGACAAAACTTTATCCGTGGGTGGCTGGGGAAAATATCTATATAATACAATTTAAAAATACTTAAAATATTGACTAGCGAGCAAGTAATAAAAATTTTAAAATTTACTGAAACCAAATTGGTTTTGCCGTCGCTTAAAAACTTGTGGTACAGTAATTAATTTTTCCCCACCTGAGTTAAAGTCCGAAAGTTTTTCTGCTGTCACCACCACTTTCTTCAGTACCTCTTCTTTCTTCCAAAAAATTTTTAAGTAGGGTTGTCACTGTAGAATTTTCGTAATTTTTTAAACACAAAAGGGTCTAGCACCTTCACGGCCGCACTAATGTTTGTAATTTTTATTTTTTGATTTATTTCGCTTTTGGTTTAATTAAATTTAATTTTGAAAACGCCACTTAACTCCACAGACTGTCCTGCTTCCTCCTGGCACCTTGGTCTCCGTTTTTGGTACGAAAAAATGGGACCACGTTTTTTCCAACGGACAGGAAAACCCCTATAATCCCGCACGCGAGCGCGAGAAAATTCCGGGATCTTTCCTAAGATGTAGGGCTCGCTGAGGCGGTCCAGGAGACACTTTAAAACATATAGGTCACCGATCTTGCTTCAAAGATATATGCACTTTTGTCCGTTTTTAAAGGGAATTTAGGGGTTTTTCACGAATAACTCCCCCAAAATTTCACATACAAAAATAATTTTCACAGCACTGTATAGGGCTCGTTTAGGCGCGTGTTTTGATGTGCTACACGACCTAGTTATAAACACTTTTACCGCTTTCACGATTTTTAGGGACTTAATAACACGGAGCGCGGGTTAAGCGTGGCTTCTCGGGTGGCGGCTGGGGCCAGACTGGGTTAGGTTAGGTTAGGTTAGGTTAGGTTAGGTTAGGTTAGGTTAGGTTAGGTTAGGTTAGGTTAGGTTAGGTTAGGTTAGGTTAGGTTAGGTTAGGTTAGGTTAGGTTAGGTTAGGTTAGGTTAGGTTAGGTTAGGTTAGGTTAGGTTAGGTTAGGTTAGGTTAGGTTAGGTTAGGTTAGGTTAGGTTAGGTTAGGTTAGGTTAGGTTAGGTTAGGTTAGGTTAGGTTAGGTTAGGTTAGGTTAGGTTAGGTTAGGTTAGGTTAGGTTAGGTTAGGTTAGGTTAGGTTAGGTTAGGTTAGGTTAGGTTAGGTTAGGTTAGGTTAGGTTAGGTTAGGTTAGGTTAGGTTAGGTTAGGTTAGGTTAGGTTAGGTTAGGTTAGGTTAGGTTAGGTTAGGTTAGGTTAGGTTAGGTTAGGTTAGGTTAGGTTAGGTTAGGTTAGGTTAGGTTAGGTTAGGTTAGGTTAGGTTAGGTTAGGTTAGGTTAGGTTAGGTTAGGTTAGGTTAGGTTAGGTTAGGTTAGGTTAGGTTAGGTTAGGTTAGGTTAGGTTAGGTTAGGTTAGGTTAGGTTAGGTTAGGTTAGGTTAGGTTAGGTTAGGTTAGGTTAGGTTAGGTTAGGTTAGGTTAGGTTAGGTTAGGTTAGGTTAGGTTAGGTTAGGTTAGGTTAGGTTAGGTTAGGTTAGGTTAGGTTAGGTTAGGTTAGGTTAGGTTAGGTTAGGTTAGGTTAGGTTAGGTTAGGTTAGGTTAGGTTAGGTTAGGTTAGGTTAGGTTAGGTTAGGTTAGGTTAGGTTAGGTTAGGTTAGGTTAGGTTAGGTTAGGTTAGGTTAGGTTAGGTTAGGTTAGGTTAGGTTAGGTTAGGTTAGGTTAGGTTAGGTTAGGTTAGGTTAGGTTAGGTTAGGTTAGGTTAGGTTAGGTTAGGTTAGGTTAGGTTAGGTTAGGTTAGGTTAGGTTAGGTTAGGTTAGGTTAGGTTAGGTTAGGTTAGGTTAGGTTAGGTTAGGTTAGGTTAGGTTAGGTTAGGTTAGGTTAGGTTAGGTTAGGTTAGGTTAGGTTAGGTTAGGTTAGGTTAGGTTAGGTTAGGTTAGGTTAGGTTAGGTTAGGTTAGGTTAGGTTAGGTTAGGTTAGGTTAGGTTAGGTTAGGTTAGGTTAGGTTAGGTTAGGTTAGGTTAGGTTAGGTTAGGTTAGGTTAGGTTAGGTTAGGTTAGGTTAGGTTAGGTTAGGTTAGGTTAGGTTAGGTTAGGTTAGGTTAGGTTAGGTTAGGTTAGGTTAGGTTAGGTTAGGTTAGGTTAGGTTAGGTTAGGTTAGGTTAGGTTAGGTTAGGTTAGGTTAGGTTAGGTTAGGTTAGGTTAGGTTAGGTTAGGTTAGGTTAGGTTAGGTTAGGTTAGGTTAGGTTAGGTTAGGTTAGGTTAGGTTAGGTTAGGTTAGGTTAGGTTAGGTTAGGTTAGGTTAGGTTAGGTTAGGTTAGGTTAGGTTAGGTTAGGTTAGGTTAGGTTAGGTTAGGTTAGGTTAGGTTAGGTTAGGTTAGGTTAGGTTAGGTTAGGTTAGGTTAGGTTAGGTTAGGTTAGGTTAGGTTAGGTTAGGTTAGGTTAGGTTAGGTTAGGTTAGGTTAGGTTAGGTTAGGTTAGGTTAGGTTAGGTTAGGTTAGGTTAGGTTAGGTTAGGTTAGGTTAGGTTAGGTTAGGTTAGGTTAGGTTAGGTTAGGTTAGGTTAGGTTAGGTTAGGTTAGGTTAGGTTAGGTTAGGTTAGGTTAGGTTAGGTTAGGTTAGGTTAGGTTAGGTTAGGTTAGGTTAGGTTAGGTTAGGTTAGGTTAGGTTAGGTTAGGTTAGGTTAGGTTAGGTTAGGTTAGGTTAGGTTAGGTTAGGTTAGGTTAGGTTAGGTTAGGTTAGGTTAGGTTAGGTTAGGTTAGGTTAGGTTAGGTTAGGTTAGGTTAGGTTAGGTTAGGTTAGGTTAGGTTAGGTTAGGTTAGGTTAGGTTAGGTTAGGTTAGGTTAGGTTAGGTTAGGTTAGGTTAGGTTAGGTTAGGTTAGGTTAGGTTAGGTTAGGTTAGGTTAGGTTAGGTTAGGTTAGGTTAGGTTAGGTTAGGTTAGGTTAGGTTAGGTTAGGTTAGGTTAGGTTAGGTTAGGTTAGGTTAGGTTAGGTTAGGTTAGGTTAGGTTAGGTTAGGTTAGGTTAGGTTAGGTTAGGTTAGGTTAGGTTAGGTTAGGTTAGGTTAGGTTAGGTTAGGTTAGGTTAGGTTAGGTTAGGTTAGGTTAGGTTAGGTTAGGTTAGGTTAGGTTAGGTTAGGTTAGGTTAGGTTAGGTTAGGTTAGGTTAGGTTAGGTTAGGTTAGGTTAGGTTAGGTTAGGTTAGGTTAGGTTAGGTTAGGTTAGGTTAGGTTAGGTTAGGTTAGGTTAGGTTAGGTTAGGTTAGGTTAGGTTAGGTTAGGTTAGGTTAGGTTAGGTTAGGTTAGGTTAGGTTAGGTTAGGTTAGGTTAGGTTAGGTTAGGTTAGGTTAGGTTAGGTTAGGTTAGGTTAGGTTAGG
Source organism: Sesamia inferens (assembly GCA_037179545.1). NCBI lineage: Eukaryota > Metazoa > Arthropoda > Insecta > Lepidoptera > Noctuidae > Sesamia > Sesamia inferens. The sequence continues at coordinate 8,042 of CM073921.1, read as the reverse complement.
TTAGGTTAGGTTAGGTTAGGTTAGGTTAGGTTAGGTTAGGTTAGGTTAGGTTAGGTTAGGTTAGGTTAGGTTAGGTTAGGTTAGGTTAGGTTAGGTTAGGTTAGGTTAGGTTAGGTTAGGTTAGGTTAGGTTAGGTTAGGTTAGGTTAGGTTAGGTTAGGTTAGGTTAGGTTAGGTTAGGTTAGGTTAGGTTAGGTTAGGTTAGGTTAGGTTAGGTTAGGTTAGGTTAGGTTAGGTTAGGTTAGGTTAGGTTAGGTTAGGTTAGGTTAGGTTAGGTTAGGTTAGGTTAGGTTAGGTTAGGTTAGGTTAGGTTAGGTTAGGTTAGGTTAGGTTAGGTTAGGTTAGGTTAGGTTAGGTTAGGTTAGGTTAGGTTAGGTTAGGTTAGGTTAGGTTAGGTTAGGTTAGGTTAGGTTAGGTTAGGTTAGGTTAGGTTAGGTTAGGTTAGGTTAGGTTAGGTTAGGTTAGGTTAGGTTAGGTTAGGTTAGGTTAGGTTAGGTTAGGTTAGGTTAGGTTAGGTTAGGTTAGGTTAGGTTAGGTTAGGTTAGGTTAGGTTAGGTTAGGTTAGGTTAGGTTAGGTTAGGTTAGGTTAGGTTAGGTTAGGTTAGGTTAGGTTAGGTTAGGTTAGGTTAGGTTAGGTTAGGTTAGGTTAGGTTAGGTTAGGTTAGGTTAGGTTAGGTTAGGTTAGGTTAGGTTAGGTTAGGTTAGGTTAGGTTAGGTTAGGTTAGGTTAGGTTAGGTTAGGTTAGGTTAGGTTAGGTTAGGTTAGGTTAGGTTAGGTTAGGTTAGGTTAGGTTAGGTTAGGTTAGGTTAGGTTAGGTTAGGTTAGGTTAGGTTAGGTTAGGTTAGGTTAGGTTAGGTTAGGTTAGGTTAGGTTAGGTTAGGTTAGGTTAGGTTAGGTTAGGTTAGGTTAGGTTAGGTTAGGTTAGGTTAGGTTAGGTTAGGTTAGGTTAGGTTAGGTTAGGTTAGGTTAGGTTAGGTTAGGTTAGGTTAGGTTAGGTTAGGTTAGGTTAGGTTAGGTTAGGTTAGGTTAGGTTAGGTTAGGTTAGGTTAGGTTAGGTTAGGTTAGGTTAGGTTAGGTTAGGTTAGGTTAGGTTAGGTTAGGTTAGGTTAGGTTAGGTTAGGTTAGGTTAGGTTAGGTTAGGTTAGGTTAGGTTAGGTTAGGTTAGGTTAGGTTAGGTTAGGTTAGGTTAGGTTAGGTTAGGTTAGGTTAGGTTAGGTTAGGTTAGGTTAGGTTAGGTTAGGTTAGGTTAGGTTAGGTTAGGTTAGGTTAGGTTAGGTTAGGTTAGGTTAGGTTAGGTTAGGTTAGGTTAGGTTAGGTTAGGTTAGGTTAGGTTAGGTTAGGTTAGGTTAGGTTAGGTTAGGTTAGGTTAGGTTAGGTTAGGTTAGGTTAGGTTAGGTTAGGTTAGGTTAGGTTAGGTTAGGTTAGGTTAGGTTAGGTTAGGTTAGGTTAGGTTAGGTTAGGTTAGGTTAGGTTAGGTTAGGTTAGGTTAGGTTAGGTTAGGTTAGGTTAGGTTAGGTTAGGTTAGGTTAGGTTAGGTTAGGTTAGGTTAGGTTAGGTTAGGTTAGGTTAGGTTAGGTTAGGTTAGGTTAGGTTAGGTTAGGTTAGGTTAGGTTAGGTTAGGTTAGGTTAGGTTAGGTTAGGTTAGGTTAGGTTAGGTTAGGTTAGGTTAGGTTAGGTTAGGTTAGGTTAGGTTAGGTTAGGTTAGGTTAGGTTAGGTTAGGTTAGGTTAGGTTAGGTTAGGTTAGGTTAGGTTAGGTTAGGTTAGGTTAGGTTAGGTTAGGTTAGGTTAGGTTAGGTTAGGTTAGGTTAGGTTAGGTTAGGTTAGGTTAGGTTAGGTTAGGTTAGGTTAGGTTAGGTTAGGTTAGGTTAGGTTAGGTTAGGTTAGGTTAGGTTAGGTTAGGTTAGGTTAGGTTAGGTTAGGTTAGGTTAGGTTAGGTTAGGTTAGGTTAGGTTAGGTTAGGTTAGGTTAGGTTAGGTTAGGTTAGGTTAGGTTAGGTTAGGTTAGGTTAGGTTAGGTTAGGTTAGGTTAGGTTAGGTTAGGTTAGGTTAGGTTAGGTTAGGTTAGGTTAGGTTAGGTTAGGTTAGGTTAGGTTAGGTTAGGTTAGGTTAGGTTAGGTTAGGTTAGGTTAGGTTAGGTTAGGTTAGGTTAGGTTAGGTTAGGTTAGGTTAGGTTAGGTTAGGTTAGGTTAGGTTAGGTTAGGTTAGGTTAGGTTAGGTTAGGTTAGGTTAGGTTAGGTTAGGTTAGGTTAGGTTAGGTTAGGTTAGGTTAGGTTAGGTTAGGTTAGGTTAGGTTAGGTTAGGTTAGGTTAGGTTAGGTTAGGTTAGGTTAGGTTAGGTTAGGTTAGGTTAGGTTAGGTTAGGTTAGGTTAGGTTAGGTTAGGTTAGGTTAGGTTAGGTTAGGTTAGGTTAGGTTAGGTTAGGTTAGGTTAGGTTAGGTTAGGTTAGGTTAGGTTAGGTTAGGTTAGGTTAGGTTAGGTTAGGTTAGGTTAGGTTAGGTTAGGTTAGGTTAGGTTAGGTTAGGTTAGGTTAGGTTAGGTTAGGTTAGGTTAGGTTAGGTTAGGTTAGGTTAGGTTAGGTTAGGTTAGGTTAGGTTAGGTTAGGTTAGGTTAGGTTAGGTTAGGTTAGGTTAGGTTAGGTTAGGTTAGGTTAGGTTAGGTTAGGTTAGGTTAGGTTAGGTTAGGTTAGGTTAGGTTAGGTTAGGTTAGGTTAGGTTAGGTTAGGTTAGGTTAGGTTAGGTTAGGTTAGGTTAGGTTAGGTTAGGTTAGGTTAGGTTAGGTTAGGTTAGGTTAGGTTAGGTTAGGTTAGGTTAGGTTAGGTTAGGTTAGGTTAGGTTAGGTTAGGTTAGGTTAGGTTAGGTTAGGTTAGGTTAGGTTAGGTTAGGTTAGGTTAGGTTAGGTTAGGTTAGGTTAGGTTAGGTTAGGTTAGGTTAGGTTAGGTTAGGTTAGGTTAGGTTAGGTTAGGTTAGGTTAGGTTAGGTTAGGTTAGGTTAGGTTAGGTTAGGTTAGGTTAGGTTAGGTTAGGTTAGGTTAGGTTAGGTTAGGTTAGGTTAGGTTAGGTTAGGTTAGGTTAGGTTAGGTTAGGTTAGGTTAGGTTAGGTTAGGTTAGGTTAGGTTAGGTTAGGTTAGGTTAGGTTAGGTTAGGTTAGGTTAGGTTAGGTTAGGTTAGGTTAGGTTAGGTTAGGTTAGGTTAGGTTAGGTTAGGTTAGGTTAGGTTAGGTTAGGTTAGGTTAGGTTAGGTTAGGTTAGGTTAGGTTAGGTTAGGTTAGGTTAGGTTAGGTTAGGTTAGGTTAGGTTAGGTTAGGTTAGGTTAGGTTAGGTTAGGTTAGGTTAGGTTAGGTTAGGTTAGGTTAGGTTAGGTTAGGTTAGGTTAGGTTAGGTTAGGTTAGGTTAGGTTAGGTTAGGTTAGGTTAGGTTAGGTTAGGTTAGGTTAGGTTAGGTTAGGTTAGGTTAGGTTAGGTTAGGTTAGGTTAGGTTAGGTTAGGTTAGGTTAGGTTAGGTTAGGTTAGGTTAGGTTAGGTTAGGTTAGGTTAGGTTAGGTTAGGTTAGGTTAGGTTAGGTTAGGTTAGGTTAGGTTAGGTTAGGTTAGGTTAGGTTAGGTTAGGTTAGGTTAGGTTAGGTTAGGTTAGGTTAGGTTAGGTTAGGTTAGGTTAGGTTAGGTTAGGTTAGGTTAGGTTAGGTTAGGTTAGGTTAGGTTAGGTTAGGTTAGGTTAGGTTAGGTTAGGTTAGGTTAGGTTAGGTTAGGTTAGGTTAGGTTAGGTTAGGTTAGGTTAGGTTAGGTTAGGTTAGGTTAGGTTAGGTTAGGTTAGGTTAGGTTAGGTTAGGTTAGGTTAGGTTAGGTTAGGTTAGGTTAGGTTAGGTTAGGTTAGGTTAGGTTAGGTTAGGTTAGGTTAGGTTAGGTTAGGTTAGGTTAGGTTAGGTTAGGTTAGGTTAGGTTAGGTTAGGTTAGGTTAGGTTAGGTTAGGTTAGGTTAGGTTAGGTTAGGTTAGGTTAGGTTAGGTTAGGTTAGGTTAGGTTAGGTTAGGTTAGGTTAGGTTAGGTTAGGTTAGGTTAGGTTAGGTTAGGTTAGGTTAGGTTAGGTTAGGTTAGGTTAGGTTAGGTTAGGTTAGGTTAGGTTAGGTTAGGTTAGGTTAGGTTAGGTTAGGTTAGGTTAGGTTAGGTTAGGTTAGGTTAGGTTAGGTTAGGTTAGGTTAGGTTAGGTTAGGTTAGGTTAGGTTAGGTTAGGTTAGGTTAGGTTAGGTTAGGTTAGGTTAGGTTAGGTTAGGTTAGGTTAGGTTAGGTTAGGTTAGGTTAGGTTAGGTTAGGTTAGGTTAGGTTAGGTTAGGTTAGGTTAGGTTAGGTTAGGTTAGGTTAGGTTAGGTTAGGTTAGGTTAGGTTAGGTTAGGTTAGGTTAGGTTAGGTTAGGTTAGGTTAGGTTAGGTTAGGTTAGGTTAGGTTAGGTTAGGTTAGGTTAGGTTAGGTTAGGTTAGGTTAGGTTAGGTTAGGTTAGGTTAGGTTAGGTTAGGTTAGGTTAGGTTAGGTTAGGTTAGGTTAGGTTAGGTTAGGTTAGGTTAGGTTAGGTTAGGTTAGGTTAGGTTAGGTTAGGTTAGGTTAGGTTAGGTTAGGTTAGGTTAGGTTAGGTTAGGTTAGGTTAGGTTAGGTTAGGTTAGGTTAGGTTAGGTTAGGTTAGGTTAGGTTAGGTTAGGTTAGGTTAGGTTAGGTTAGGTTAGGTTAGGTTAGGTTAGGTTAGGTTAGGTTAGGTTAGGTTAGGTTAGGTTAGGTTAGGTTAGGTTAGGTTAGGTTAGGTTAGGTTAGGTTAGGTTAGGTTAGGTTAGGTTAGGTTAGGTTAGGTTAGGTTAGGTTAGGTTAGGTTAGGTTAGGTTAGGTTAGGTTAGGTTAGGTTAGGTTAGGTTAGGTTAGGTTAGGTTAGGTTAGGTTAGGTTAGGTTAGGTTAGGTTAGGTTAGGTTAGGTTAGGTTAGGTTAGGTTAGGTTAGGTTAGGTTAGGTTAGGTTAGGTTAGGTTAGGTTAGGTTAGGTTAGGTTAGGTTAGGTTAGGTTAGGTTAGGTTAGGTTAGGTTAGGTTAGGTTAGGTTAGGTTAGGTTAGGTTAGGTTAGGTTAGGTTAGGTTAGGTTAGGTTAGGTTAGGTTAGGTTAGGTTAGGTTAGGTTAGGTTAGGTTAGGTTAGGTTAGGTTAGGTTAGGTTAGGTTAGGTTAGGTTAGGTTAGGTTAGGTTAGGTTAGGTTAGGTTAGGTTAGGTTAGGTTAGGTTAGGTTAGGTTAGGTTAGGTTAGGTTAGGTTAGGTTAGGTTAGGTTAGGTTAGGTTAGGTTAGGTTAGGTTAGGTTAGGTTAGGTTAGGTTAGGTTAGGTTAGGTTAGGTTAGGTTAGGTTAGGTTAGGTTAGGTTAGGTTAGGTTAGGTTAGGTTAGGTTAGGTTAGGTTAGGTTAGGTTAGGTTAGGTTAGGTTAGGTTAGGTTAGGTTAGGTTAGGTTAGGTTAGGTTAGGTTAGGTTAGGTTAGGTTAGGTTAGGTTAGGTTAGGTTAGGTTAGGTTAGGTTAGGTTAGGTTAGGTT